>JASPKZ010006050.1:0-42500 GCA_030220185.1 Diploptera punctata
TTTCATTTTTTGTGTTTATAGTGAAATTACAACCCAAATAAAATTGTTCCAGAGGTTTGTCATCTACTATGATTTTTGATCTTATATGTTCATTGTCGAGGCATGTTGTTTGGTTTTTTAGCATTTTTTTATGATGAACGAGGAGCTGGCCCGATGCATCAACCCCCAACCTGGGGGACGGGTAATTTTTGTTCAAGGTTTTCTTCCTCTAGCCTTTGATAGTCCAGTATCTTACTGCAAGCCAGCAGCGCTAGTTTTGGTCCGCCCTGGTATTTTATTTCCCCAGTACCTGCCATATCTGGTGAGCATTCCCCTATCCGCCACCTGGGGAGGCGTCCGATGGGGAGACTGGCAACTCCACGCGGACCCAAAATTAGACCATTCAGGCGATAACACAGTGGAAATTAAAAATAGAATCGCACAAACAAAACAAGCAATAAATTCTTTAAACTGTTTGGTGGAGCAAAAATATTACAAAAAATAGAAAATTACAAATATATCAAACCATAATTCAGAGCATTTTAACATATGGTGCTGAAGTCTGACAAATTCCTACCAGGGAAATGAAAAGAATTTTAAGTACAGAAATGGATGTTTCAAGAAGATCAGTTGGAAAATCTAGAATGGATAGAATACGAAATAAAGAAATAAGGGAAATTATGGGTGTACAAGAGGAGCCGGACATCATAGAAGAGAAAAGATTGCAGTGGTATGGTCATGTCAAACGAATGCCAGAGCAAAGATTGCCAAAAATTGTTATGGAATGGATCCCAATGGAAAGGAGGAAGAGAGGAAGACCGAAGAAAACTTGGATAGAAGGGGTACAAGCAGCTATGAATATCAGAGGAATGGAGGAAGATCAATGGATGGATAGAGAGGAATGGCGTTTGGTTTCCGGAAGACGGCGGCAGCTGCCATGATACCGGATGATGATGATGATGATGTTCATTTCGTCAAATTGCCACTATATCTATTTTTTCTTTTGATATTTTAAAATTATATTCTTGGCATAACTGATTTAATTCTAAATTGGTGGACAGTCATCAGGAATAGACCCTGGTTGTTGCCACTAAAGTCATGGAGTTTATGAAGAACGAGTGTTTTTTTTACATTTTACCTCGTAGTTTATGTTTTCTTCTTCTTCTTCTTCCTTCCAAGTATTAGGCCAAGGCATGTTACGATCCTATAGAAAATTTTCCCTCCAGCGTTTCATAGGACGGCCCAGTGATCTTCGTCCTCTTGGTATATAATTATCAACAGCTTTGGGGGATCCGATTTGAACTCATTCTTTCAAGATGGTGTTTCCAATTTAGTTGGAACTGTTTTATATATTCCAAAATTGGCGTAGTCTTCAATTCTTCTAAAATATCGGTGTTCATTTTCCGATCCCATCTGGTGTAACGCGCTGTTCTGCGCATGAATATCTTACTTACTCTTACTTACTCACTGGCACTATCGAACCCGTAGGTTCATGGCCGCATGGACATAAGCTCTCCATACATCCCTATCCTTAGCTAATGCTTTCCAATCATTTCCTGTATAATCTACTTCCCTCAAATCTTGGTTAATGTTATTCTCCTACCTCATTCTTGGTCTACCAACTGGGCGTTTTCCCTCTGGTTTTCGCACAAGAAGCTTCCATGCAAGTCTCTCATTCCCCATACGTGCAACATGTCCTGCCCATCGCAGTCTACGAGACTTAACTGTTCTTATTATATCTGGCTTTCTATAAAGACCATGTAGTTCATTGTTATTTAGTCTTCTCCATTCACCTGTCTGTTCATCTCTCTTTGCTCCAAAAATTGTCCTAAGTACTTTATTCTCAAATACCTGTAATCTCCTTTCCTCCCTTAAAGTAAGAGTCCATGTTTCGTACCCATATAATATAACTGGTAGAATAATAGTTTTACATATTTTCAGTTTAAACGTTTTTTGAAAGGAGTTGGGACATCAAGAGTCTCTGCAATGCATAATAGCATGCATTTCCAGAATTGAGCTTATGTTTAATTTCTTTGTGCGTCTCATTCCTATTTGTGATTATTGTTCCTAGGTATTTGAATTCAGCCACTTCCTCAAAATTTCCCTCATTTATCATTAGCTGTCCATTTCCATTATATAATGTATTTCTAGGTGCGAACATATATTTAGTTTTTTTGATATCTACTTCCAGTCCTAATTTCTTGGTGTTACTCAATAGTTTGTTCACAAGCCGTTATTCTGTCTTCATGTTGTCTTTTTAGTGTCCATTCTTCACTACCGTAGGTCAACACTGGTCTAGCCAAGTGTTATATAAATGTAATCTGGTGTTTTTTTTGTACAAGGGATGGTTTCATAACTTGATTAATAATTCCCAAACTATTATTATATAACTAGTAATTTTTTTCAGGGATATCCTTTTCATCCCAGATAGAGAGATAATATCCAAGATATTTAAATTGATTAGATCTCTCTAAGATTTTATTCTGGAGACAGATTTTACTTTGTATGGGGTCCTTCCCATGAAATGCCGTACTTTTAGTTTTGTTAATTGATATTTCCATATTAAATTTGGCACCTATTTTTTGTAAATTATAAATTGATTGCTGCAAATCGTTTTCGGAAAGTGCCAGAAGATCTAAATCGTCTGCAAAATTATTTATGTTTTCTTAGACATGGGAACTGCAGTTTTCGAGAGGAAAATCTGCAATATGATGCAAAGAAAGGAAAACAATTTAAGAAAATTTCTTATCATCCTGAAATACATAACATATTTTTTAAAAATTCAAGAAATTCAATATTACATTGGCACCGATAAATAAATTTAGTCTTGGTAATCTATCAATAACCAATAAGAAATTGAACACCCCAGATAGAAAAAATCTGGAATTTATCAAATTAGTTGTAGAGACTGCAATAATGTATACATAGGAAAAACAAAAAGGAATTTGGACACTCGCACTAAGGAACACTTTAGAAATCTTAAAGATGGTGAAATTGAAAAAACCAGCTATTGCAGCACATAGTTTGTTGGAGAGTCATAAATTGAACAAGAAGCCCAACTTCTGAAACATTTGGAAAAACCTTTAGAATTGACAGTTTAGGAGAATATATATATATATATATATATATTCAGAAGAACAAATTTAAATCCATGAATTTCGAAATTCCTGATGAACGGGACCTGATCTCTAAGTTCATCAAATCAACACCAGATGGCAACGTTATTGATGGAGATTCTTAGAAAAATCCGGTAGTCATAATGTTGGTTGAAAATGGAAGGGATTTTCCATTTGAAAACTGCAGTTCACGTGTTTAAGAAAACATAAACTATGAGATATTAAATATAAAATTGGTACCTGGTAAGTCAGTCGTCCTCAACTAAATTGTTAAACTTCATCAAGTAGTTCAAACATGGAGGCCTTTCAAAAACAATGATTCATCTTCTGCATTTTGACTGGTACTGAAGATGAAACATTGTTTTTGAAAGGCCTCCATAGTGGAATTACTCAATGAAGTTTAACAATTAAGTTGAGAACGACTGACTTACCAGGTACCAATTTTATATTTAATATCTTATTACATGAAAATAAAATATCAGCAATAGCGGCACACAGTGTTTTAGAGAATCATAGAATTGAAAAAGAAGTTAAACTTTTGAAACATCTATCTAAACCTTTGGAATTAACAGTTTAGGAAAAGATATATATTTAAAAAACATACTAGAACCATGAGTTTTGAATTTCCGGACGAACCAAATTTGATTGCAAAGTTCTTAAAATCAACACCAGATGGCAGTTTAGAAAATGGCCGGCATAATAAAGAATCGGCAGTTGTGACGACAGCTGAGCATGGGAATAATGAGTCCGATACTGCAGCTCTTGTGTTAAAAAGCATAGATGTATGAGGTAAAAAGAATTCACGATTCATTTGATTTTTAATAGATATTATTGTCTTCAGCTGTGTTATAACATTTCACTTTAAATTGTATTTGTAAAACAGGACTGTGTTACCTTTATGAATATCCCACAAGATGGCAGAGTTGTCGACTGATCCAGAGATTAAATTATTGGAATCAGGAGACCAGGACTGGTCGTATACGTCCTCGATATGTCCTCGCCGGACTCGGATCAATAGCCATTGCTATTTTGTTGCAAGGTCACTCTCTCCAATAGGCATTTCTGGAGCATCGTGATCTGTCTTCTGTATCCAGATGATTATGGCAGATTCTGAAAATTCAAAACATTTCATTTTCATTGCAACTTGTAAATACTGAGCTACTCTTTACTTTTGTTGGGATCATAGTGCAAAAAAAAAAAAACATTTGAGGAGACTATTATAAAAACATCTCTACTTAATTTCAATAATTTAGTGAGAATACCAATAAAACTGGAAAATAATGGAAAAAAACCACATTGGCCTCGTAATGTAATATAAAAATTCCCAAATAAATATCTTCTTAATAAAGAAGGAGCCATTTGCAAAGATAGAAGCAAAGGTTTCATAGCATTTGGTGCTGGGAATTTACAAAGTATATAAGAGAAAATTTTGCGTTTAGAGTGGAACTCGCCTCAGTACCTCAGTAGGTAGAGCATTGGCCCAGAAAGCCAAAGGTCCTGGGTTCGAGTCTCAGTCTTGGCATATAATTTTTCTCTTCAAATATAATCAATAAAACTACCTATTTCAAACCAGTTCTAACATATGCAGCTGAGACTTGGACATATACAAAGAAGGACTCGAGCAGAATCCAAGCTACAGAAATGAAATTCTTACGTGGAATGGTACATAACACAAGGAGAGATAGAATAAGGAATGAGAAAATCAGCGAGATATTAAGAGTAGAAAAATTAACAACAGACACAGAAAAAAGAAAGACTAAAATGGTTTGGACATTTAAAAAGAATGAAAAAGGAAATACTACCACAAAGACTGTTAAATCTCAAGGAAAACAACCATGAGGTGGACCACGAGAAAGATGGATTAACCAAGTGAAGAAAAGTCTACAAGAGAGAGTATACGACTGGGAAGAACTAAAAAGAATCAAAGCATGGGGAGATAGAGATGGTTGGAGGCATATTTGTTCTGAAAGGAGGACACGATAAGAGGAGATGATCAACAAAACTAAATATATCTTCACACACAGAAATACATTATATAATGGACAGTTAATGATAAATGAGGGAAATTTCGAAAAAATGGCTAAATTCAAATACCTAATTTACTAGGTTTTTATTATTCTTTTCATACATCTCAATGATCCATCCATAGTAATTTTGCCCAAAGGCAGGTCTTTCACTGCAATCATAGCATTTTTCATGCTATGCTTTGCAGCTTTACTAGGGAATTATAGGTGCGGACTGTGAGGCATTGCGCGCGGCGGAGTGAGATCGGTTCGCTGTGTGACATAATTTTCATTTTGTATAAATTTTGACTCAGATGAGTTACAACGTTCGTTTGAGTTTCTCGTCAGCTCTCGTCAAGATGTATCGATTGGGAATATGAAACATTACACAAAAAGCCTGATGTCCAAGTTCAGGAATCTAACCACGGGACATCTGGAACGCTGATTACAAGGCCACGGGACCTGTCAATTTTCAGGCATTAATTTCTCAAATATTTTCGCAAAATTATATATTTTGTACGTTGTCCATGTTAACATGATTGCTATTTTTAACTTTTTTTCATGTAATTTTATTTTTAACAGTGTAATCACCTATTATTCAGTTTTAAAAATAATTGCAATAATCGGGTTACCATGAGGAAGGCTTACAACTCAATGGTATTAATAAGCTGTTAGTTTATGCTGATGATGTAGTATTATTGGCCGATAGCGAGGA
Source organism: Diploptera punctata (assembly GCA_030220185.1). Lineage (NCBI taxonomy): Eukaryota > Metazoa > Arthropoda > Insecta > Blattodea > Blaberidae > Diploptera > Diploptera punctata. Next base: position 5,814 of record JASPKZ010006050.1, read on the forward strand.
GATACTAAAGGACAACACGCGCACACTATTGAGTAACACTAAGAAATTAGGACTGGAAGTAAATATCAATAAAACTAAATATATGGTCACATGTAGGAATTCATTATATAATGGAAATTGACAGCTAATGACAAATGAGGGAAATTTTGAGGAAGTGGCTGAATTCAAATACCTGGGAACAATAATCACAAATAGGAATGAGATGCAGAAAGAAATTAAACATAGGCTCAATTCTGGAAATGCGTGCTATTATGCATTGCAGAGACTCTTGATATCCCAACTCCTTTCAAAAAACGTTAAACTGAAAATATATAAAACTATTATTCTACCAGTTATATTATATGGGTGCGAAACATGGACTCTTACTTTAAGGGAGGAAAGGAGATTACAAGTATTTGAGAATAAAGTACTTAGGAAAATTTTTGGACCAAAGAGAGATGAACAGACAGGTGAATGGAGAATACTACATAACAATGAACTACATGGTCTTTATAGGAAGCCAGATATAATAAGAACAGTTAAGTCTCGTAGACTGCGATGGGCAGGACATGTTGCACGTATGGGTAATGAAAGACTTGCATGGAAGCTTCTTGTAGGAAAGCCAGAGGGAAAACGCCCAGTTGGTAGACCAAGAATGAGGTGGGAGAATAACATTAACTATGATTTGAGGGAAGTAGATTATACAGGGAATGATTGGAAAGTATTAGCTCAGGATAGGGATGTATGGAGAGCGTATGTCCATGCGGCCATGAACCTACGGGTTCGATAGTGCCAGTGAGTAAGTAAGTAAGTAAGTAATCGGGTTACCATGGTAACACATGTTCATGTGATTGTGTGTACAGTTTATGCTCTCACATGTCTGTCTGTTTTCATTACAAGATATTAAGGTACAAGTTTCTTCTCTTCAAGTCAAATATAATCTAAATTCCATTAGAAATTATGTCAACATTATCCAACTTGTCTAAATGGTAAAAAGAGTAGGATGTGGGTAGGCAAACAGTTTTCAGATACTTTGAAATTCACTATTCAATTTTGTACTAGAGCATGTCATCTAATATTTAGAGGATAAATATGGCCTAATAAGGTGTTAGTTTATGCTAATGATGTAGTATTATTGGGCGATAGCGAGGAGATACTACGGGCCAACGTGCATATTCGATTTAGTAACTCTAAAAAATTGGTGCTGGAAGTAAACATCAATAAAACTATATATATATATATATATATATATATATATATGGATATCACGCTGAGGTACAGACTCAGAGATCCGGGTTCGAATCCCGTCCAGGCATTTATTTTTCTTATCATACCATATATATATATATATATATATATTCACACAAAGTAATACATTATATCATGGAAATGGACAGCTAATGACAAATGAGACAACTTTTGAGGAAGTGGCTGAATTCAAATACCTAGGAACAATAATCATAAACAGGAATGAGATGCACAAAGAAAGTAAGGATAGGTTGAATTCTGGAAATGCGTGCTAACGGATTACAGGGATTTTTGTAAAAAAACTGAAAACATATAAAACTGTTATATAAAATAGATACCGACACAATGACTATTATTTTAAGGGAGAAGAAAAGATTACGAGTGTTTATAAATAAAGTTGTTAGAAACATTTTTTGAAACAAAGAGAGACCAATAGACAGATGAATGAAGAAGACTATATGACAGTGAACTGCATGATCTTTATGGAAAACCAGATGTAATAAAAACAGTAAAATCTTAAATTTAATAACTGGGGTGGGCGGGACATGTGGCACGAATAGGGAATGAAATACGAACATAAAAACTCATTGTAGGAAAATGAGAGGAAAGCGTCCAGTAGTTAGGCCAAGAATGAAGTGGGAGAATGGCATTAACTATGATTTGAGGAAGGTAAATTATAAAGTGTATGATTGAAATAGGGATGTTTGGAGAGCTTATGCCCATGTGGCCTTGAAACTACTGATTCGAAATTGCAAAAGAACCAGGCCAAATAAATCTATTCTATTCTATTTTAATTATCAAGTTCGCAACATAAAAAATGTTTTTGTGTATTTTAATAAGCACCTAAAACACAACGCCTTTCTGAGAAATAGAATTTTCAAATTGTGTTAGTGCGCGTGTATCAGTTGGTGTTGAAGGTTCTGCAAATAGACCTGGACTCTATCTCACAGGGAGCGGACTTTTAGGTTTAAAAATTAAGACTGCAAGACAGTACAGTGATAAAATTAATGTAGAAACTGCAGAAATAAAGTTCTTACGTTCAGTAGCAGGTGTGACAATTTTGGAATGAAAAAGAAGTGAAGATATTAGAAAATACTTAAATATTTTTAATTTAACAAATAGAATTCACAACATGAGAAACAACTGGTATGAACATGATAAAAGACTGCCTACAGATAGAATACCTCAGCTGTTATTAAAGTACAAACCAATAGGACATAGAAGTGTTGGACGCCCATTTACTAGATGGGAAGCAGATTCGGCCCTCAGTGATAATTGCAAGTAACAGTCTAATATAATTTATGAAATAATTAATTCTATTTGGAATAAGAAGTGCCAGAAAGTCAAAATTAGAACATGTCACAAATAAGGAGATTAGAAATATAATGGAAGCAGAAGAAAGCATAGTTGAAAGAATTGAGGAGAAATAATTAAAGTGGTTAGGACATATTTTAAGAATGGAATATGAGCGATGGCCAAAGCAACTATATGAATGGCACCCGACCAGAAAGAGGAAGAGAGGGAGACCGAAGTTAACATGGAAGGAAAACATGAAGACATAATGTAAGCGAGAGGGCTAAGCATTGAAGATGCCCAAGATCGTAGGCTTTGGAGGTTTGGCATGGGAAGACGGCAGCAGCTGTAAAAACCCGAAGATAGATAGAGAATAAGATAAACTTGAAAGAATAGATTTTTTCTGTTTCCAACACATGTGTGTGTGAAATACTCATCTTCTTACTCAAAACATGGAGAAATCACATCCGTTTTAAGAAACACCCAGCCCATATTGTATCTATGATCCTACCTACCGCGCATAGCTTTAAAATCCCCATACATTGTTCGCCGCGCAAAGTACAGAGTACTGCAAATCATTTTCACTTTCTTGACTAATAACCACATCATCAGCATACATTAAAACGTTTAATATTCTAAAACGATCCATTCTTATACTTATATTAACATTTCTTTTTCGTTTTGGATGATGTCATTAACATATAAATTAAAAAGAGTAGGTGATAAATTATACTCTTGTCTTACGCGTCTAAAACATAGGCTCAATTCTGGAAATCCATGCTATTAGGCCTATGTATCATAGGGACTGTTGACATCCCATATATATATATATATATATATAAAGTTACTATTCAATTTATATTTATATGGATACGAAACATGGACTCTTAATTTATGGGAGGAAACAAAGATAGCGAATGTCTGAAAATAAAGTTCTTAGGAATTTTTTTGACGAACCTACATATGAATGGAGAACACTAAATAACAGTGAACTATATGATCTTTATAGGAAGACAGATATAATAAGAATATTTAAGTCATATAGACACAATGGGCATGGCATGTGGCACGAATGGGGAATGAAAAAGGAACATGGAAACATCTTGTAGGAAAGCCATAGGGTAAACGCCCAGTATTAGACCAAGAATTAGGTGGGATAATAACAATAACCATAATTTGAGCGAAGTAGATTATACAGGAGATGACTGGAATACATTAGCTCAGGATAGAGATGTATGGAGAACTTATGTCGGCGCGGCCATGAACCAAGGGTTCAATAGTGTCAGTGAGTTAGTTATTTTAGAATACATTTTTTGTAAATATATTTGGACGAACCCACAGGTGAATGACCAAGGATATATACAGTGAGATACGTGGTCTTCTTGGGAAATCAGACATAATAAGAGCAGTTAAGTAGCATATATGCGATGGGCAGGACATGTAGCACGAATGGGGGATGAAAGTGGGATATGGAAAATTATTGTAGAAAAATCACAGGGAAAATGCCCAGTCGGTAGACCAAGAATGAGGTGTGAGAATAATATTAACCATGTTTTGAGGAAGATATATATACAGGGAATGATTTCAAAACATTAGCTAGGAGAGGCATGGATGGAGAGTAAATGGAATTCATGACAATATAAAAATGAAAACTTTTTCAAAAATATTTTCATGTGAACTACCTCAACGGCTTTATTACTTCGAAATTAGCTTAAAATTATGTGAAATTGAATAATAACATATTAATGCCCTGCACCTTCAAACATATTGTTTCTTACAGAAACAACACACTGGGGTTTCATAGACCCACAAGTGTTTTGTGTGTTACACAAATCCAGCAGAAATATTTAAGATTAAGTTATGTGTTATTGTATTTTATTTCCATTGAAGAACACATGAGATCAAAAAACATTGCACAAAAATATTAAAATATTAGAAATTGCCATTAAAAAAAAGTATCCTCTTTCTATTGTATATCTGGCTTAACTTGGCAGAGAGAGAGAGAGAGAGAGAGAGAGAGAGAGAGAGAGAGAGAGAGAGAGAGAGAGAGAGAGAGAGAGAGAGAGAGAGAGATGAAGATACAAGGGTAGATCCTTGACCGCTTTCGACCCGGTACAAAAGAAAAAACCCATCCTGTTGTCAGTTTTCGTCTTCCCACTTATCCCTATTAGCATCTGGTGAAGAAAACCGTCAACACTGGTGCGAGTGAGAGAGGTGAGTACAGCTGTCTCTTTCTACAAATTTCTGGCAAAGTTAAGCCAAACGAATTATAGAGTATTCATTATGAGAAGAAAATACATTACACAACTGAAATTAAATGAAATAGTAAATTACAATGCGAGGTTGTCAAGTGGTTTTCACAAAAGCGAGGAAATTATTAAAACCAAGCGATAGCGAGGTTTTTAATTTCCGAGATTCTGTAAAACATTCACAAACGTGTGTTGTGCATTATATTTTGCACGATAGTGTTTCCAAACAATAAATAATAGTAAAATAATAACATATTTTGTATTGACTTAGGCTTTCACGGCCGGAGTTGCTATGATGATCTTGAAGAAATTTTCCGTTGTCTCAAGACAACCCTTGAGGATGACAGACGCAGTCTCTGGCGAAACGTCGGGGAACTTTAAGCCTCGAGACCACGGCCTACAGCCCGGAAATCTTCTTCAAGATCATCATAATAACATCTTTGTTGGAAAATTTGCGTTCATTATAAACAACTGACTGATCTTAGCAGTCTACCAATGTATATACGGTTCTTCTTCTTTTTCTCTATGCATGGAAGCTGGCAGTTTTTTGCGTGTTCGTTCACTTCAGGTCCGGGGTATGGTGACGTCCTTCCATCGTAGCTGTGGTCGTCCTAAAGGTCTTTTCTGCTGAGGTGTCCAGTCACGTACTTTCTTCACTAATCTACTGTTCTCCATTCTATCTATGTGATCGTTCCAGTTTAGTCTTCTATCATTTATCTACAGGTTTATAAGTTCAATTCCACATTCTTCTCTAGTAACAGAGCTGCGAATTTTCTCTTCAGCGATTTTCGTACGATTTTCCTTAAAACTTTCATTTCAGTTTTTTCATTATTATTTTTTATTTTCTGTTCGGCATTCACAACCATATGTTATGACAGATTTGTAAATTCTTACTTTTCTATCTATTCTTATATGTTTATTTTTCCAAACAGTATTGTTTAAATTGTGTAACAGCATTGTAAAGTGTAACAATATTGTACATACAGAAAATGCTGAAAATAATTTAGTTGTGACTTCAGCAGGCCGTGACACCTATTAGTATAAAATGGCGGAAAGTACGAATTCATTATTTTATATTGTTTCAAATAAAGTTCAGTTCATTTAAAATGCAGTGATTTGTTTCGTATAATGTATATTAACACTACTTTTTTTTATATATTTTTGTATATACATTGAACTTAGTATACATAAATGACAGTGGTTTTACTTCCCTCCCTAGGTAGGTAATTTGTAATATTGCTGTATAGTCATTTAGTTATTTATAGATTAGCAACCTCGAAATATTGTAAATTGAACTTTCAATCATGGTCGCCATTGCTGTAAGTACTACAGAACGCACCATTGTGCAAAAATATTATTAGTTCAAATTATGACAATAGATAAATGTTAAGAGTAAGGCTCGGACGTTGAGACCCTATAAAATGCCAGGAAAGGCCTTTAAAAAATACCTTAATATATGCTAAAAATGTCTAAAAACTGAAAAATGGACATAAAAAAGGCAAATTCAAATTAAATAATAATTTTAGTTTCAACTGCATTTGTAATTAATATAATAAAAATAGGTTGGGGTGTATACAGTCGATTTTTAATTACGCAATTGATGACAATTTTAATTCAAATATTCTTATTACGTAATGGTTTTAATGAAATTAATCTCTGGAAAAGAAGCACAATTAAAATATTTAAAAATTATATAAAATAAATTAGCTTAAATATATAATTTTCATTTTAACCGTCGGTCATTTTGGAATCTAATAGAAGAACTGTTACAGGACAACTGTTATTGAAGACAACTGTTATATATGTATATGAAACTAAAAACTATCCTAACCTACATGTATAGGAACCTAAAAGCTAACCTTACCTAGTTCAATTACTCTAACGTACTCTAAATTAATTTAATATGTAAAAGTAGACGTAAAGTGATGTAATTTGTATAAAAAGTAACCATACTTATTAGCAGTGAGTTATCGGTGATGTTGATATCGCTGGTTATTAATGCTCAACTTGTGCGTATTTTTTATTAATAATTAACGTGGTTATCGTTGGTTATTAGAGAGTTTATCGCTGGTTCATACAATAACTCATAGAATAAGAGTAGCAACTACAGTTATTAGTATGGTCATGACCTACATGATGTATTATTTGAGCTGTCTGGACAGGAAATAGTCCCACTTTGTTTTCATATTTACGACTAAAATAAGACGAAGATAATAATTTTCCAGGGCTAAAAAGAATAATTATATGCATATTTGTTTCATTTAAGTTTTGTTAAAGTGCGTAAGTAAAAATCGATCGTGTTACACCCCACCCTAAAAATATTTTAAAAGTGCAAAATTCTAGTGAAATGCAACATACATTGCGAAAAACATTAACGATCAAAAATACTTCTTCATTCATGCTTATTTTTTTTTTAAATTCAACATAATTTAAAAAAGGAACTTTGTGTTCATTAAAAAGAAAGTACTTGGAGAATTTATAGTGAACGATTTTTCCCACTTAGAATGAATTCAGCGAACCCGCAATGGATATCAGGCGGTCAGTAGGTTGGTTAAAAATAACCGGATATTTTGTGAGGGTTTAATAGTTTCTCGCGGAACCAAAGTGTTTACAATGTCTTTCGAAAGTAAAGCTACTCCTTATCCGATCTTAGAGTGATCCTAACATAAACAAACGCCAATCGTATCCCTCCGCCATTCGCGCTAGACTAGACTAGACTATGTGGTGGAAGTGGATCACTTTTCAAAAACGTACCCCTCCCCCGAGCCAGCCAATGATGAACCCAGTTTCCTGGATGCATCCTCGGCGACCATGAACCATACTTCCGGCTATTTTAGGGATTTATGTATCCTCTTTAGTCCTTTGTTGTATCGTCAGTGTAGATAGCGAGCGTATATCCTAGTGCCGACCGCAACCAGCCGCAGATCGGGAGACAAAGATCCAGTGGTCGGACATTAACAAGCCTTGGTGACGCTGGTCGAAGCTGATGATCTAGTTGATGTTCCGATAACTCCAAGCCGCCAACAGGAAGACCGCCACCGCCGCAGAAGCCGCCAGCCCCCAAAGGGGCAAGAGCGGGAGGACAAGTCGACATTCCAATCAGAAACGGCTCTTTTCGAATTTAGCTGATCTGTTAAATATTTTAGAATTTTTAAAATTGTTGGACATTTATATTTTACTGGTGGACTCTAGGGGACCACTCCGACATTTGTCTTAACACCAAGAGAAACCACCGAAAACCTTGGTAGAGTGGCTTGAATTTAATAATAAATTAAAGCCAAATTGATCAGCATTTTTGGCTCCAGAGCTAATTAGCCATAGGAGTCACTATTTAAAGATGTGCCAGGGCACTTCCTATTTTCATTATATGTAGTCATACACTCTACTATGAAAGTGCGTTTTTTTGTGATCTAGTTCGATAGATATGAGTACCGAATCTGGATCACTTGCTAGTTCCTTAACTAGTTTTTAACTTCATTCGTAATTAGACCATTTCTTTTAGAGAGGATGGTTTGAACCGACCTACTCTTTTTTATCAGAGCCATGGCCGTTTGAGTGCCTATGGTCTCTTTTTTGGGTTCAGGTGAGATTTTGGGCTCACCTAAGCCCTTGAATTGCAAGGTCTTTTCTTCCCGAGTCTTGATGATCACGGTACGTTTCTTCTTTCTTTGCTTAGCGCTAAGATTGGTGTTCTGGACGTTCTCAGGCCGAAGAACAGCTGGCTCTATCTGGTCTGAGTTGTTGGGCAAGACAGTAGGAGGAAGTTCTGGCACCATAATAATTACTGTCACAGTAACAGGGAGCACGTGTGAAATATATGGCATGTGATATATTAATTCATTTTTTAAAATAAATTATGCACTATTACTCGAATTGCGTTTGCCATAAATTCATCATACTTATCAAAAGCATACCTTGCACATGTTTCCTTTTTTTACCGGGAGTTACAACCTGACCACGTGTTGTTTTTTTTTCGAGCACTATTAATACTTGTACACTACATACCGGTAAACGCAGTTGTTAAATTCACTACCGGTATATATTTTGCTGGAAGTTCTGGATACTTTTCACTGAACTTGTGAAATACATTTAAAATAACTGTTTTCTACAACTAGTCAAAGGTTTGCCAGACTTGTGCTTTACAAATTTAGATGGCGACACGGCAACAGAAGACTCGACACTTTCAGCCATTTTCTCGACTGAAGCATGACTCAAATGCATCATCCATATGTAATAAACTATTTTAAGTTGTAATTATTGATTCGATATATTTTAGAATATTTTCTATGTTTTGAATATTATTATTTTCATTCAAGCAAAATAACAAGTATATTCAGAGGACGTATTTTTAATTTAATGAAGGGAACTACTTTTTCGCGTATTTATTACTTCTACATCGTAAGTCGGTGTCAATAACCAATGAAAAGCGAGCAGGTCACGTGGTTTTGTTTTGACGAAGATCACTTTAAGAGCGGACAGGGTATAGATAGTGTTTTTTTACAAGAAGTAGGAATTAAGGACAGACTCTGCGGTTTCTTGAATTATACAAATGGAATAATGTAGTCAAAAGAAGGTAAAGTTGTAAAACAAGGCATTAGGACTATAAAAAACTAATAAAATGGACCAATAAGCCAAAAAATTTAAAAAAAGGGCAAAAAGGAGAAATAAAATCCACCATTTTCTGGCCCACAATGACCCAAACAGTATATATATATTAGGTTTGGCTCCGTCTTCATACATAAAATGAAAAATATTTTTTCCACAAGTTAAGAGCCCTACATATGAGAGTATATATATATATATATATATATATATTTTTTTTTTTTTCAAAATTTGAGTAGACCCATTACCGTACAAAATTAAGGCCACATTCAACACACTGTATGTCCAACAAACCCAAGCCGCACGACTGACGAATTATCTCCTATTCCGAACTACGTATTAACACCAAATGAGATTTTAAGTAGCATGCTGGCAACATAATTCAAATTTACGTGAATCGCCATGCTGGAGTTCTCAGAAACTTTCAGTCTATGTGAATCAGAAATGTTGCTGGGTTATGTACAGGGTTAATATATTTATATTATAGCTTAATATTGTATACACGGATTACAATGGGTGCACAGAGTTAGGCTACACACTTATAGGTGTCCCTGTTGCAAGTGGAATTGACGCATTTTGTGTAATATCCTATGTTACGATATTCGTCTCTGCAGTCTTGGCCAACGGCTGTAAACAAAATAAGTAATCATAATTTAGTATTTTTTAAACATAAGTCTAGTTTTTTTTATATTTTTAAATAAAAACGTTCCTAAGCATTTCCTTGATAGTGATTTCGTTAATATAGTACTTTATTACACCTATGAATTAAATTTTAGGCTTAAAATTGTCGACGTGTTTCGACAGAAATACTGCCAGTCACACGACGATGATAAAGGTAAACTTGTTTGATCTGATATATTTCTGTTGATTTAAAACAATAAATAATTAGTATTCAATTTTTATTTTCTGCAGAGAATCGTCTAATAGTTTATATATATAGGCCTATACAGGATGAAAATTATTTAAACCGACAAACTCTGGGAGGTTGTAGGGGACACCAAAACAAATATTTCCCCCTAATGTCATTTTTTCCTATGAGGATTATTTAAACCGGTAGAGGAAGATTTCTCTAGCGGCAAATTAATTAAACCAACAAACACTTTTGCATTTTTTATTACCAAGAGACAACACATTAACACAACGCAATTACTTAAATTACAGTAGAGGTTCAAAAAATGCCTCAATTGACATATAAACAAAGGTTACACCGGCGGGCAATGTTCTGTCTGACACGGGCAAAAACTCCAGGAGTAAGCCTATCGTTAATTGCTCCTGCTGCTGCTACTATCCGGGCAACCAGATCCTTTTCTCATGCGACAGGAGTTGTGTAAACAAGGTTGCGCATCTCTCCCCACAAAAAAAAAATCCAAAGGGGTCATATCTGGGGATCGAGCAGGCCATGGTACAGGACCACCTCTGCCAATCAACTTTTCTGAAAACCGTAGGTTCAAGAATCGACGCACACGACGACTGAAATGTGCCGACGCCCCGTCATGTTGGAACCACATGCGTTGTCTTGTAGGAAGCGGGACATCTTCCAGTAATTCTGGCAATGCTCTGGCGAGAAAATTCTAATAGTGCCTGCCATTTAATGCCTAGGTAGGAGATATGTCCCAATTAAACAGTCCCCAACAACAGGGCCACACATATCAATGTAGCCTACTCACTCCAGGTGTATCGCTACATTAGTAAACAGATACAATTCACTACTACACTGGTGGACAAAACAATTCCTACCATCAACAGCAGTTGCAGTCATGACAACTGAAGAGCGTAATACGCCCTCTACCGGTTTAAATAATCCTCATAAGAAAAAATGGCATTAGGGAAAATATTTGTTTTGGTGTCCCCTACAACCTCCCAGAGTTTGTCGGTTTAAATAATTTTCACTCTGTATATATATATATATATATATATATATATATATATATATAAACAGGTTTACAAACTAATAAAACATCTTCCTGTGCCCAAAGCTTTTTAATTTTTTATTTTCTTTCTCCATTCTTCTATATCTTCCCATTCTAATTCCTCCAGACCTAGCTCCCTCATACCTCTTCTTACATCATCCATCCATTTAAATCTAGGTCGACCTCTCTTTCTTTTCCCAAATGGAATCCATTCCAAAGCTTGTCTGGGTAATCTTTTCTCTGGTATCCTACGTATATCACCATACCATTCTAGTTGTCTGTACCTCACAAAATCTAATATTGAATTTTGGACTTTCATTTGTTGTCTGATGATTGTATTTCTGTGTGTATATATATATATATATATATATATATATATATATACATGAACCAGGATTTGAACCTAGGACCTCCAATTTGATACGTTAGTGCGCTACCATCTGCACTATCCAAGAATCCTAGCACAAACATTTATTTTTCCTTCATATATACCGGTATTCTCTATCATGAGAGGTGCCGGGAACTCGGTCTCACTGATATCGTGGTTTCTACAACAAGTAAGTTTTTTAAAGATAATTTTTACTTTATAGCAATGACGCTTCTTTATTTCGATGTCATATTTACATTTTGACATTTAGCAATGAAGGTCTAACATGACATTAAAATTAAAATAAATTCCTAAACTGGGATTTGAACTGAGGACTTCAAACTTGATACGTTAGTAATCAGACTTCCAGTGAAAACATCAATTTTCCTTTCCTTATGTACATTTTCTATCAAAATAAACAGAGGGACATCTTTCGCGGTGCCATATTTTGGCTTCCATAAAAAAAAATAAGAATATTTTACTATATAAGCATAGCGCATTTTATTTCGAAGTTGTACACCGTGTCCCATTCAAACCTCCCACATTTTAATTAATGATAACTCTCAAAGTATGCGGAATTATGAAATGAGGTTGGTATTAAAATAAATAGAAACTCAAAGAATTTGTGTTTTCATTGTTGCAGTTAATTCATCTGTCGCATGTTGGACAATAATGACATAAAACAAAATGACGACTCCTCAGCAACGAACACAAACTGTTTTCTGGTATGCAGAGACGAAGTCAATAATTACAGTACAAAGAAATTACCGGAGAGAATATGGAGGAAATGCACCTGATGGGAAGAACATTAAGGCATAGTTTGAGAAGTTTCAGGGACTGGAAGCATTAAAAAAGAATCAGGAGGTGCTCGTACACGTGTTTCAGAAGAAAAGATTGAAGAAATTAGAGCAGGATAGAGGTGTTTTAGTGTGTGGCAATGAAAATTCTTTGAATTTCTGTTTCGTTTAATACCGGTCTCATTTTATAATTCCGCGTAATTTGTTAGTTATGATTAATTAAAATGTGGGACGTTTGAATGAAACACCCTGTATATAAATAAATGAATGTGTGTATGTTTGCTATTTATTGAGTTCTGAACCGCTCAGCCGACCCTCAAGAAAATTTGTACATACATGTTATCAGGTATGGCGAGTGTTTTTCCGGTATCTATTATGTTTTAAAACTATGAAACTGAAAATATATAAAAGGAGAGTCAGTCACTGCAAAATAATGCTATGGCCTATTCAGAATGTTAAAAAGGAGGTGCTTTCTTTATTACCGGGCTAATGTATTTTACAGGAACCCGGGGTTCTACCTATTAAGGAGGACCATAGAATATAACTAGTAGAATAGGCCCCTAATAGTTTTATATATTTTAAGTTTAACGTTTTTTGAAAGGAGTTGGGAGGTCAAAAGTCTCTGTAATGCATAACAACACGTACTTCCAGAATTGAGCCTATGTTTAATTTCTTTGTGCATCTCATTCCTATTTGTGTTTATTAGGATTGACAAGAGTCCTTGTATTGCATAATAGTAGAACAACTGTCCATGTCTCTTGAAAGTTGGTCACACCGATTTCACAAATATGTGGTTCCATCTAGTGACAACTCTATAAACTTTTGCTCATGCGCACTGCTATTCTTGTAGGACTTAAAAAATAATTGGATTAGGTAATGTAAACTTCTTTCCAATCTAGTGTAGACTAACTCGCCCATTTTCTCACACTAACTTACCCACACTAACACTAACTTGCCCTTTTTAAGCAGGATACTTACGCACAAGTTTTTCGCAGGCTGCGCAGTAGCCACATATCCCTCCGGTGCTATTATAGTTGGTGAATTTGGGATATTTAGTGTTTTTGCAATCATCTGCTGAACGGATGTGACAGGATTTCTTCAGAATTTGTTGATGTTGCGAGCACCAATTACTCTGGGCGATGGACAGTGCCATCACCATTCCAAAAACAACTGCTACACGCTGAAACAACAAATGCATTTAGATGAATTTACAGTCCCAAAACTTGAATGTCAAAACTAAATACGATTTTGTTATCTTTATATGTTTTTGAAATAAAAGTTCTTAGGAAAATGTTTGAACCAAATAGACATGAACAGACGGGCGAATGTCAGAACTAAAAATGATTTTGTTATCTTTATATGTTTTTGAGATAAAAGTTCTTAGGAACATTTTTGTACCAAAGAGAGATGAACAGACGGGTGAATGGAGAAGACTACATAACACTGAACTACATGGTCCTTATAAGAAGCCAGATATAATAACAACAGTTAAGTCTCGTAGATTGCGATGGGCAGGACATGTGGCACGAATGGGTAATAAAAGACGTGCATGGAAGCTTCTGTAGGAAAACCAGAGGGAAAACTCCCAGTTTGTAGACCAAGAATGAGGTGGGAGAATAACATTAATCATGATTTGAGGAAATAGATTATACATGGAATGATTGGAAAACATTAGCTCAGGATAAGAATGTATGGAGAGCTTATGTCCGCGCGGCCATGAACCTACGGGTTCGATAGTGCCAGTGAGTTAGTTACTTAATATAGGGTCATTGATAATTCCTATTACAAACTTCTGGGGTTTGTAGAGGGGACTAAGTAGATAAGGTTTTGATAATGAACCCATGTCTGGAAACGTGCCATTTCAATGTAAAAAAAATTTGAAGATCGAAACACATTGGGCTGATATCGTGTGTCTTGCGTTTCAGAATATGTATTACAATTTCTAGGTGCTGTACTACAAATGTGGTTCCACGTGGTGACCCTGTTGTTCGTAGCACAAAGTGTACCTGCAATGCATGTTTTCATACACACGCCCCACATGACCTGGTGTATACTCAACAATTTCAGTTGCCGCCAGAATTCGTACAAAAAGACCTTCCTTCGACTCAACGGGTGTAGTGCAACCCCTAGAAGTCTGAAACACAAAACACACGATATCAGCCCATTGTGTTTCGATCGTCCACCGCTGTGGTCTCGAGGTAGCGTGTTACCTTGTCACGCAGCGGGCCCGGGTTCGATCCCCGGTCGGGGCAGTTTTTCTGGGTGAGGTTTTTATCGGGGTTTTTCCTCACCTGTAAGACAAACGTCAGGAAAACTTTAAGACCCAAACGGTCCCCGAAATCATATGGCCATCATCATCATCAACCTTATCAATATCATCATCCTTCACCGGTGTGGAAAGCAACGGGAAGCTACCACACCTACAATTCCCTAGTAAAGCTGCAAGAATAGCATGAAAAAAATGATATGATTGCAGTGAAGGACCTGCCTTCGGGCAGAATTACTATGGATGGATGTTTCGATCTTCAAACTTATTTTAAACCGAAATGGTACGTTTCAGGACATGGGTTCCTTATCAAAACTTTATCTACTTAGTCCCCTCTACAACATTCGGAAGTTTGTAATATGAATTATAAATCATCTTGTACAATTCTTATGTAGGCTACGTGTGTTTGTCACTCAATACCTCCTAAACGACTGAACCGATTTTGATGATTTTTTTTGTGTCTGACTGGGTCCCTGGATGGTTTAGATTCGCCTTCCAGGCGCCCCAACCTCAGAAGTGGGTTACAAGTACGCATGCCAGGAGAGTATACCAGAAATGTCGAAATGACAACCTGGAGCATTTGGAAATATACAGAGTGTCCCATACAAATCTCCCACATTTTAATTAATCATAACTAACAAAGTATGCGGAATTATGAAAAGAGGCTGGTATTAAACGAAACAGAAACTCAAAGAATTTTCATTGCCACACACTAAAACACATCTATATGCGCACCATTAGTAGCACGAACAATATCAAGTGTATTCAATTTCGTGCCACGTTCTGTCCAACATGTCCATTGGTACTGTTGCAATTGTGTCAAGGATACGGGTTGGTAAATCATGAAGATCTTGTACTGGAGTCACAAACACACGGTCTTTTATATACCCCCAGAGGAAGAAGTCCAGTGGAGTGATGTCTGGCGAACGTGGTTTTATGTCATTATTGTCCAACATGCGAATGATGAATTAACTGCAACAATGAAAACAACAATTCTTTGAGGTTCTCTTTCTTTTAATACCAACCTCATTTCATAATTCCGCATACTTTGAGAGTTATGATTAATTAAAATGTGAGAGGTTTGAATAGGTATATATATATATATATATATATATATATATATATATATATATTGACATATGCAAAAAGCATACGTATGATTAGGTACCGGGCTTAGGCCTATATATAATTTTTTGATAAATAAATAAGAAATGGAGGAAGTTCCTAATTATTGGTACCATCTTACCTTGATTCGGTCTTATTTCCCGTAAAATACAATGTTGCCTAAGAACATTATTTCTATCGATGACAGTTCCTCACACAATTCAGTCATATGGCGGGTAAAAGTAGCACCACGTTTCTTATATTATTATCTTCTTCTTCTTCACTTCACGGGCTAGGCAAAAATTGCCTGTTCCGTCTCACAGTTGTTCTGTCCATCTTTTCACTGACCTTCCTACATTCCCTTGAACCTCTTGGCTTGTAGCAGAATGCTGCTCTTGGTAATCTTGTTACATTCATTCTTTCCACATGTGTAAACCATTTCTCTCTATATTCTCTGATTTTCTCATTCAATGGATATATATTTAACTCTGTCCTTATATATTCATTCTTTATCCGATCCAATCTTATGAAACCTTTTGTTCTTCTAAGGAAGTTCATTTCTGTGCTCTGTATTCTACTTTGTAATTTTTTGGTCCTTATATTATTATATTATATATTTGTTCTGGTCTTTATATTATTATTGTCCACCACAGTGGTCTCGAGGTAGCGTGCTGCCTTGTCACGCAGCGTGCCCGGGTTCGATTCCCGGTCGGGACAGGCTCCTGGGTGAGGTTCTTTTCGGAGGTTTTCCTCACCTGTAAGACAAATGTCAGGAAGCTTAGGGTCCAACGGTCCCCGAAAATCATCCGGCCATCATCATCCTTATCAACATTCACCGGTGTGGAAAGCAACAAGAAGCTACCACACCTATAGTTCCCTAGTAAAGATGCAAAGCATAGCATGAAAATGCTATGATTGCAGTGAAAGTCCTGCCCTCGGGCAGAACACTATAGAATAGATTATTATTATTATTATTATTATTATTATTATTATTATTATTATTATTAATATTTACTTCTCGCAACTGGAATTCCCTACCACAAGAAATAAGGGGCTGCCGGACATTGGCAACTTTTGAAAGAAATCTAAATTTATATTTGCTCTAACCTCGACTTCATCATTACCCAATATAAGGTACATATTGTGACGCGTTGTAGTAGCGTCGTTTAATTTGCGCGGGCCGGCGAGAGAAACCTCGCATTGGTGGACTGGATTGGCGAATAGGCAATCGCGAGTCGTGGAATCCACCGAATTTTCTTGGCTAATAGCCAGAGAGTTCTACATACATCTGTTCCCCCATTTGAGAAACATCGGGAGACTAGAGGGTTCCATGTCGAATCTTCTCCCCATCCGACATGGGACTGGGGGGTCGTTTCGCTCTCACCACATATTTATAGGTGAGTAGACGGAAATTTCCAGGTCCATGAACGAGATGTTTCGACATGGAACCCTCTAGTCTCCCGATGTTTCTCGAATGGGGTAACAGATGTAGGTAGAACTCTGTGGCTATTAGCCAAGAAAATTCGGTGGATTCCACGACTCGCGATTGCCTACTCGCCAATCCAGTCCACCAATGCGAGGTTTATCTCGCCGGCCCGCGCAAATTGAACGACGCTACTACAATGCGTCACAATATATGTATTGGTGTTTCTCGTATAATTTATCATATTATTATTAGAAGAAACAGGTCTACAACAGATCAGATTTTCAGATTAAGACAGATTTTAGAGAAGAAATGGGAATATAATGGTACTGTACATCAACTATATGTAGACTTCAAAAAAGCATATGATTCAATTAAGAGGGAGAAGTTATATAGTATCCTGCTGGAGTTCGGAATTCCTAAAAAGTTAGTTAGACTTATACGAATGTGTCTAAATGGCTCAAAGAGTAGGGTGCGTGTAGGCAAACGGTTTTCAGACACTTTTGAAATCCAGAATGGGTTGAAGCAAGGAGATGCACTATCTCCTCTACTATTTAATTTTGTACAAGAGCATGCCATTAAATCTTTAGAGAGTGAGGAAGGCTTACAACTCAATGGTATTAATAAGCTGTTAGTTTATGCTGATGATGTAGTACTACTGGCCGATAGCGAGGAGATACTAAAGGCCAACACGCACACACTATTGAGTAACACTAAGAAATTAGGACTGGAAATAAATATCAGTAAAACTAAATATATGGTCACACGTAGAAATTCAGTATATAATGGAAATGGACAGCTAATGACAAATGAGGGAAATTTTGAGGAAGTGGCTGAATTCAAATACCTAGGAACAATAATCACAAATAGGAATGAGATGCACAAAGAAATTAAACATAGGCTCAATTCTGGAAATGCATGCTATTATGCATTGCAGAGACTTTTGATGTCCCAACTCCTTTCAAAAAACGTTAAACTGGAAATATATAAAACTATTATTCTACCAGTTATATTATATGGATGCGAAACCTGGACTCTTACTTTAAGGGAGGAAAGGAGATTACGAGTATTTGAGAATAAATTTCTTAGGAAAATTTCTGGACCAAAGAGAGATGAACAGACAGGTGAATGGAGAAGACTACATAACAATGAACTACATGGTCTTTATAGGAAGCCAGATATAATAAGAACAGTTAAGTCTGGTAGACTGCGATGGGCAGGACATGTTGCGCGTATGGGGAATGAAAGACGTGCATGGAAGCTTCTTGTAGGAAAGCCAGAGGGAAAGCGCCCAGTTGGTAGACCAAGAATGAGGTGGGAGAACAACATTAACTATGGTTTGAGGGAAGTAGATTATACAGGGAATGATTGGAAAGCATTAGCTCAGGATAGGGATGTATGGAGAGCTTATGTCCGCGCGGCCATGAACCTTCGGGTTCGATAGTGCCAGTGACTAAGTAAGTAAGTAAGTAAGTATTATTATTATTATTATTATTATTATTATTATTATTATTATTATTATCTAACTACAATGGCATAACAGACCAATGTTGGGCCTTAGCCTCTCCTTTGTTATGAGTTACTAGACCAAGTTAATTTCATCATCATAAGGCACAACAACTTCAAAAGTGAAAGTTTTGGCCTTCTCAACAATCCTCCTCCATGCCAATATGTCTCTTGCCATATTAAAATTAGTCACTTTCATTTTCTTTAGATCGTTCATTGTGTCATCCTCCCCTCTTTGGTTTTCCAACCGCTCTGCCAATTTAGTAACGCTAATTTCCCTATAGATGTCATGAATGATATGCAGTCAAAATACTGACCTAATGAGACATCTAGCAGGCAACTAAGGTGTTTACCAGGATGAAGGAGGTCGGTAAATTTTGCTTAGAGGCCTCTTTAGTCAGGCTTAAGGATATTTTACGAGCCTGAAAATCTTCATACTCGGGACCCACGGCTTAAAGTCCCTCCCCGGAGGACTTGCTCTTTGGATTTTTTATATCCTAAAAAAAACCATCGATCTAGTTTGGGAAGAGACATGTTATAGCATATATATAGTCCTAATAAACTGAGAGAAATCAGTTATTGCATAAATATTGAATAAAAAGTTTTCTCGCAAAAAAATTTCCTTGAAAGCTGACACCAGTTGACCTCGAAAGAATATACAAAGTCAATTCCCTTGAAAGAAGCAACGTTTAGCAAGTGTTTCAAAATTCAAGCTTTTATTAATGTCAAAAAGTTAAATAATAAAATGTTTATGATCCGCACATTCCACTCAGTTAAATACTAAAATTTTTATGATCCGGTCATTCCACAATGATTTTTACATGTTTTCTAACGAATATTTGAGTATATTTTCCCACGATATTGAACTGCATGAAGGCATGGCAGCCATATTGATTTTAACGAATGTTCTGTGTTTCAGTGCAACCAACATAGAGTCTGTAATAATTAACTTACACTAAATAAAATCAGCGTGCATTCTTTCACAGGTTAGAGTACTTAAATTGCGTTAGGTTAGCATTTAGGTTGGTCTTGCACAGGTTGGAGTACTTAAATTGTGTTTGGTTAGCATTTGGTCTTACAGAGATTAGAGTACTTAAATTGCGTTAGGTTAGCATTTAGGTTGGTCTTGCACAGATTAGAGTACTTAAATTGCGTTAGGCTAGTTTTACGTAGATCTTGCACAGATTAGAGTACATAAATTGCGTTAGGTTAGCTTTTAGGTTAGCCTTTCACAGGTCAGAAGACTTAAATTGCGTTAGGTAGCTTTTAGGTTGGTATTTCACAGGTTAGAATACTCTTAAATTGCGTCAGGTTAGTATTTAGGTTGGTCTTTCACAGATTAGAGTACTTAAATTGTGTTAGGTGAGCGTTTAGGTTGGAATTTCACAGGTTAGAGTACTTAAATTACGTTAAGTTAGCATTAGGGTTGGTCTTTCACATGCTAGAGTACTTAAATTGCGTTAGGTTAGCTTTTAGGTTGGTCTTGCACAGGTTAGAGTACTTAAAATGCGTAAAGTTAGCTTTTTGGTTGGTCTTGCTCGGATTAGAGTACTTATATTGTGTTAGGTTAGCTTTTAGGTTGGTCTTGCACAGGTTAGAGTACTTAAATTGCGTTAGGTTAGCATGTAGGTTGTCTTTCATAGGTTAGAGTACTTAAATTGCGTTAAGTTAGCTTTTAGGTTGGTCTTTCACATGTTACAGTACTTAAATTGCGTTAGGTTAGCATGTAGGTTGGTCTTGCACAGATTAGAGTATTTAAATTGCGTTACGTTAGCATTTAGGTTAGTCTTTCACAGATTAGAGTACTTAACTTGCGTTAGGTTAGCTTTTAGGTTGGTCTTTCAGAGGTTAGAGTACTTAAATCGTGTTAGGTTAGCTTTTAGGTTGGTGTTTCACAGGTTAGAGTACTTAAAATTGCGTTAGGTTAGCATTTAGGTTGGTTTTGCACAGGTTAGAGTACTTAAATTGCGTTAGGTTATCTTTCAGATTCGTTGGCAACAGGAGTTCAAATATCGTGTATATGTTGGCTGCATCCCGCGATTCCATAGTGTAATCCACTTCGCGTCTATTGGCGCATGCGCATGATATTTGATTAGAACTCAGAAAACATTTTCATGTCACGTGTTACAAAGTGTTTCCAAACTTTTCAACCTAGTAATACCTTACTTGCCTACTAGATGTCTCATTAGGTAGGTATGCTGACTGCATACCACTCATGACATATATGGGAAATAAGGATAACTATATTAACTTGGTCTAGTAACTCCTAACAAATGAGAGTTCAAGGCCCAACATCGTGCTGTTACGCCATTGTAGATAGTCTCAGTCTATTCTGGAAGGTGTATAAGTACATAATGGGAATACTCTAACACAGTATATGTAGGGTGCAGCATAAGTCAGTTAACCGAAAATGCAAATGTATTATTTTCTGTAGCTTGCAACATCATCATCATCATCTTCTTCTTCAAGGTATGGGCCTGTTGGTCCGTTCCGCTCCCCGGTGCACTATATGCTGCAGGTGCAGGTCGTCTTTCCGACGTTTTGGTCTTCCTACATTTCTTCGGCCTAGAGGTCTATAATGGAGCAGCTGTTTTCATAAACGATTATTTGGCATTCTTTGTATTTGTTCAAACCAATTACGTTTATTTCTATGTATTCTTTCGTTTATATTATATATTTGTAATTCATCTCTGATATCTTGACTTCTCTTTTGATCTCTTAGAGATACACCTGCAACTGATCTGAGAAATCTCATTTCTATTGTCTCAACATATATAAAAAACAATTATTGTAACCGTGGTGACGTAATTTTACTGCCGTGACGTTTCATATTATTCCTCTAAGTGTTTTGTGCAGGTGAAAAATATGTTAACTAACATGCTGTCTTTCTCTTTCTCTTCCATACTATGTTGCCACTTTCTGTCTTCTGTATTATGTGTTTGATTGGCAGGTAGAGAGCTGACAATTACTATGTATTTTAATGATCCGTCGTTCTGCGCGGTCGGTGGCAGAATGACTAACTAGACAACCCTTCACTTTTGGGTTTACTTCTAGGAATGAGCTGTTCCTTCATTGCCCTTCTCATTACATGTTGCCACTTGTGATTTATTATGAAGCTGGCAACGGAGAGGCGACAAATACTGTGATTTTAAACGATCCGACCGCTTGAGCGTTCCTTACTTAAATTACTAATTTGACAATCATGTTAAGATATTTCACACGTGTTTAGGGATTCTCCCCTACCCATATTTGAAGTTGAAAAACTTCAGTACGTGATCGGATGTACAGTCTTCCCCTACACCCCTTCCACATGTTCAGTAGATCGGCGACACTAGCGCTAAAACTCTTCCCCTCTGCCCGTGCACAGTTAACTTGGAGGTGTAATAGTTGATCTGTGATGGTGAATATGTGTTCTGTGCTCTATCCCTTCCTATTTTACCCCCACCTAATGTCCCTTTTCTGACGTCATCGGCGCGACTTGGGATGCGCGAAGTTCCGATGTCCGCGACCAGAAGCCTGTTTCAGTTAACAGTCAGAATCAATGTTTCGTTCCATCAAGTTCGGCGGGGGTCGAAGAAACGATCCCTTGCCAAGGACTGTTCATTTGTATTTACTAGAAGAAAAGCTGTTAAGAAGAAGATTGTTTATTTCTGCGTGGTTGAGAAATCTAGTATGGATGTATGTAGCATTATTGTTATTTAAAACCGACGACTGTTCTTGTTATTTTCATTATGTATTATGTTTATGTTAATTTATTATTTCAAACAGCTAATTGTATACTTTACTTTTTGACATCACTAATTATATTAAATTTAGTTAAGCTTTCATGTCTTTTTTCTGGTAGCTTGCTTAACAATCTGAGCTTGAACCTAGGTTTTGTGCGCTTTAGAGAAATCCCCATTCATCTCATGATAAACGTAAATTATATAAATAGTAAAGTCAAATATGATTAGCATTCTCTTGAGATATATATGTTGAATAATACACTAGAGGTCGTTTGAAAGAAATATGAATTTAGTCTGTATTTTGGGCCCAGCTACAGACTCAGCTTGATGACTTGTATGTTACAAGTTAGTTTGAAAATTGAAGATAGGTTCTGTAAGAAGAGAGAGCATCCACACAACCTATCTACTATCGAAATTGTTCAAAGTGACCTCCATTGTTGTTTAAGAATACTGTTTGAGATTATAGTCTGAAGATCCCATATTCAAACCCCAGTTTCAACCAATCTGATTTTCTCCCCTTGCAACCATGTGCAGTGGTTAAATGACTAATACCGCATCCTGTAGCATCTATATTGTAATCCTAACTTTTAACACACAAAAAATTTCCCTTTCCCTACTAATTTTAAATTTGAAAATAAAAAAATGTGTATTTCTAAAATATGCCCACTGTTGTGGTCGCTGCCACGTACGCAGACGACCCGAGTTCGATCCCCGGTCGGGACATGTTTTCTGAGTGATAGTTTTTAATCGAGATTTTCTCTCGCCTATAATGTTTTAATAATTGTAAAACGTACCTGATATCTCAGTCGTCCTCAATAATTTACAGTGTTGTTTTATAGAAGGCCTTTCGAGAACTTAAGTATCATCTTCTACTTTCATTTTTGGTACCAAAAACAACACTGTAAATTATTGAGGACGACTGAGATATCAGGCACTGTTTCACAATTATTAAAACTTTAACACAGTAACCTCAATGGAGTTTCGTAATGTAATTTAAAAACATTGCCTCGCCTATAAGACAAATGTCAGAAAACTTTAAGGTCCCAAGATACCCGAACACCATGTGGCATCATTATTATAATATTCGCCATGTTTATTATGAATGTGTTGTTAATGACGTGTTTCATCTTATTATTGTGTTGTCTCGGATGTGGCCCTGACATTAAGCTCATCACTCATTCAGGGAGGCCACCAAGTCCTTGGGTGGTCAAAAAAAAGTATGTGTGATCCATAGTTAAAATCTCTCTCCTGACAGGTCGGTCTCTGTAAGGCCCGGGTAGCGGGGTGGCACGTAAAAGTATGTGCAAGGTGTGAAGTTAATAATGGAGAATATAATATGTAAAGTAAAACCTATTTATGAAGGAACATGACGGTTCCTTAAATATATGTCCGCCTTGGCAGTTTTCCTTCTTATAAAGGGTTCCCAAATTACAAGCATACACAGCACAGTTTGCACGGCAATAGAAAACTACTTTATTACACAAAAGCAAAAAGGAACTCTACTATAGGAAGACTTCAACCGGACTGAAGAGTTTCCCAACTCCCTCGCAGGTAACGTAAGCAGGCAAGAAAACGCAAGGGATTCCCCGCTGTCACATATAAGCAAGGGTATTTCCGCAATACAATGGCAACACAAGAAAGTAAAACGATATAATGCAGAAGTGTCATATGCAGAATTTTCACGTGTGGTTCATTAATATTGTAATTAGAACGTGCTTAAGAATAATTTTCCGTCTAACTGAGGTAAACATTAATTATTGGTACTTTAAAAACCATTCCATTTCCGCATTATGAAGGTTTCCGGCTTATACAGAACGATTTTACATATAAAATCGTACCGTTCTGGATATTTTTTTCCGTCTCTACAGGTTTCCTTCTTATAAAGGTTCCGCCTAAAACAGGTTTTACTGTATAAGAAAGATAAATGTTTGTATTGGATTTGCCTGGTGCTGTAATGGATATCATGCTGGGATACCAACCCAGGTTCAAATCCCGTCCAGGCATTTATTTTTCTTATGTCATATTCCGCTTGCATTGCTCAATGTCAAAATTTAATTATAATATATATATATATATATATATATGAATGTATGTATGTCTGTCTGTCTGTCCTTTATGCACGCCCATAATCGTTCATCCGATTGTGATGGGGCTTTTTGCAAAATGTTCAGGTTCCCGGAAGGTTTCAGGCTATAATACAGTTGTAATACTCAACTCTTCACCCTTAAAAGTCACCCTTTCTAGTTAAATAGTATTTTTCAGAACTTTTTGGACGCTTAAATGGCCTGCGCTGCCTAAATCATAACAAATACACCAAATTAAGTTCGCAGAATTGAATTCTCAAAAAAATCTACAGAAAAGTCAGTGGCAGCATATGTCTACCTTTTACGATAACAATGGTTCAAAGAGTAGGGTGCGTGTAGCAAACAGTTTTCGGACACTTTTGAAATCCAGAATGGGTTGAAGCAAGGGGATGCAATATCTCCTCTACTATTTAATTTTGTACTAGAGAATGCCATTACATCTTTAGAAAATGAGGAAGGCTTACACTCAATGGTATTAATAAGCTGTTATATTATGCTGATGAATGTAGCATTATTGGCCGATAGCGAGGAAATACTAAAGGACAACATGCACACACTATTGAGTAACACCAAGAAATTGGGACTGGAAGTAAATATCAATAAAACTAATGTATGGTCCCACGTAGAAATACATTATATAATGGAAATGGACAGTTTTAATGCAAATGAGGGAAATTTTGAGGAAGTGGCTGAATTCAGATACCTATGAAAAATAATCATAAATAGGAATGAGATAACAAAGAAATTAAACATAGGCTCAATTCTGGAAATGCGTGCTATAGAATTTGATTATGAATTGCAGAGACTCCTGATGTCCCAACTCCTTTCAAAAACGTTAAATTGGAAAATATATAGAACTATTATTCTACCAGTTATATTATATGGGTGCGAAACAGGAGATTACAAGTATTTGAGAATAAAGTACTTAGGAAAATTTTGGACCAAAGAGAGATGAACAGGTGAATGGAGAAGACTACTTAACAATGAACTACATGGCCTTTATAGGAAGCCAGATATAATAAGAACATATAAGTCTCGTAGACTGCGATGGGCAGGACATGTTGCCATGTATGGGGAGTGAAAGACTTGCATGGAAGCTTCTTTTAGGAAAACCAGTGGGAAAATGCCCGGTTGGTAGACCAAGAATGAGGTGGCAGAATAACATTAACTACGATTTGAGGGAAGTGGATTATACAGGGAATGATTGGAGGGCATTAGCTAGGGATAGGGATGTATGTAGAACTTATGTCCATGCGGCCATGAACCTACGGGTTCGATAGTGCCAGTGAGTAAGTAAGTAAGTAAGTAAGTAAGTAAGTAAGTAAGTAAGTAAGTAAGTAAGTAAGTAAGTAGAGGAGATACTGTATGCCCTTGATTTAACCCATTGTGAAATTCAAAACATCCAAAATGTCCTCCTCTTTGTTTGATTTACACAAATTCCAATAAACTAAAACTATTTAGTGCCTACATTTGACCAAAAAGGTTGTAATATCCAACCATAGTAATTCTTCCCAAGGGAAGGTCTTTCACTGCAATCATAGCATTTTCATGCTATGCTTTAGAGCTTTACTAGGGAATTGTAGGTGTGGCAACTTCTCATTGCTTTCCACACCGGTGAAGGATGATGATGATGGCCATATGATTTCGGGGACCGTTTGGGCCTTAAAGTTTTCCTGACATTTGTGTGCAGGTGAGGAAAAACCTCACCCAGGAAAACTGACCGGACCGGGGATCGAACCCAGGCCCGTTGCGTGACAAGGCAGCACGCTACCTCGGGACCACAGCAGTGGACTGGTTGTAATATAACAATTAGATATGAGGGAATTTAGAGTGTTAAAAATATTGTGCCCTGTAACTTTGTTTTCTTTTTAAGGGTGAACATCTTGCGTAATTTGGACCAGTACTTCAAGACTTATGTTAAAGTTGGTAACCAGTGTTTGGAACGCCTCATCTGTAAGCTTCATAGATTGGATGAACAACCTTTTACAAAGGTTACGAAGGAGTTCATTGATTTGATGACGTATGTAAAATTTATTTATTATATAATTTGTTTCTTAATAACCTTTAAATTCGCAAGACACTAACTTCTTGTGCCAGTTACTTAAATGCGACTTACCGAAGTGAAAACGTAATCGTGTATAACTGTTACTATTAGGTATGTCATGTAATTCAACACAAATTTAAGTGTTTTCTTCTGTTTGTTGCAATATTGAATAAATTGAACCAATTGATGTGCCCCGTAGGATACAATGCGAATTTAAGGGTTAATCACCGATTTAATATTCTAAGAGGACCCATCTGTTCACTACTTTATCATAAGTAACGTCACGAGTGATTTCCAACTCATCGATAAATTCACAACTCACTGCATGATTCGTGAGTTTATCTATTTATATATTTATTGTAAACGGCGATGTTTGAGAATAAATGAAAAACGTTATGTTTCACTTGTTCATCACTGCAACCATATCATATTATTTATTGCCAAAGGATCGCAATATTATAAGAGTGCACCCTAGTTGAGAAAAAATTAAACACATCAAACTGTATATTAATTAATGTCTGATGTCCTATGACGTAAATATGTCAATGATATTTTTCTGGAAAGTTATTACCTGGGAAAAAATACGTTTAAGAAAGTGCAAACCGTGGTTTCATTTTTTTTATTTGTGGTATTATCAATTGCTACAATTGTTTTTATACTAGCTCCCACAACCACGATAAGATTACATTTGTGCACTATATATACAATCTGGTAGCCACATGACGTCAGTGCAAAGTATTGCTATGATCTATCAGAATGTTGAAAAAGAGGAGCTTGATTTTACAGTGATCAAATTAAACTGATGAAATCGAGGTGAAAAACGACTGTGATTGGTTGTAAGTAAAAATCATTGAAATGTGATTGGTCATTGACTCCCATTTAGGGGCATGAATTAAATAGTCACTGAAATTGCAATTAAAGAACGCAATGAGAAATAGGTTAGCAATAGATATCTCGAGTGCAGTTACTTCTCCTAGTTTATTGGGAACTGACCGTAGCTGAATAGAAAATATCATTCTGGTTCAATATGAATAGGGGTAACGCAAAAATAATGCTCTGAGCTGTTCGGGACCTACATTAAAAGTAAAGTAATTTATTAAAATTTTAATTTTAGGCCGAGCAAAGCAAAGGTCCCAGAAACCGTCAATTGGTTCATGGCTGAGATAGCTGGAAACTTAAATGAAGATTGTGAAAACCTATATAAACTATGTGGACCGTAGTAACAGTAGGTAAGTACATTAGGTATCAATTAATTTATAGCCCCTAATTTAATGGTTTAAGGTTTGATGTAGGTGTCCATTTGTCCCGTTTTTTACGGAACAGTCCTGGTTTTTTTTTGATAATGTCCCGCTGTCCCGAAAGTTTTCTTGGGGACGCTCAAATGTCCCGCTTTTGGGCTGATGCTTTGTCAATGTATTTATGAATGCCGACTTTCGTTTTGTTCATTATAAATACGAACGTTAGAAAGCGCCAGTTGTACGACCACGATGCACTGTTTGGTCTATTTTTTTTTACCTTAATATAGTAATATATTGGTAACTTGTACATTTTTCAAATTGTCAATCCATGGTCAGTGCAGCTAATATCGGATATTTCCTGCTGATTCTGGTACTTCACGGGTGAGAAATACAATTTTAACTTGGATGAAATAGGTTTAATTAGTGGATTTATATGCCCCTTGCACGGATAAATAAATACTTTTGAACGTAATAAACAAAGACTTTGGTTGTTTTTTATTTGTGTTGGCAAAAGTGTTGTGATAAAAAGAAAATAACTGTTTTTTTTAATATCATATTAATGTCCCACTTTTTTTAAAATGCCCCCTTTTACAATGACAATATTATGGACACCCTGATCTAAGTTTAATTTGTTTATTTCACATCGTGAGCCTATGTTTCATTACTCTCCTCACAATGATTCCAGTTTGTCCCGATAATATTCCCATCAAGAAAATTTAAATAATCATTCATCATCATCAATGGCAGGCATGGATTAAGCCAATTGGCCTGTTCCGCTTCAGGAAAGAAATTGATCCCTCCATCTCTTCTTAGGTCTTCCTGGGTCTCTTCGCCCTGTGGGTCTGTAGTTCAATAGCTGCAGAGGTAGTCTATTGTTTGGCATCCTCAGAAGGTGTTCATGCCAATTATTTTGATATTTTTGAATGATTTCAGTTATTGCTGGTGTGTTTGAGAGCTTCATTACGCATGTGATCATAAAGCGTATAACCCGCTAAAGGTCTTAATAACTTCATTTCTGCAGCTACTATCCTATTTAATTTACCTGTAGTAAGAGTCCAGGTTTCAGAACCATAAAGAAGAGTTGGAAGAGCCATTGTTTTATAAAATTTTAGAATTGTATCTGGACGTACTTTTCGGAAAAGAATGCTTTTTATTGTTCCTATAAGTTTTTGAAATTTGACCAATTTTATGTCTATGTCTTTACATGTGTCGTACGAAAGATTGCAGCCAAGATAAGTAAAGTTATTAACTTGTTCTATTATATTGTTGTTAATAACAATTTTAGTTCGTATCGGTATTTTCCCTTGAAACGCCATAGTTTTTTGTCTTACTCACCGAAATTTGTAAATTATAATCTTGGGTTATATTTGACAATCTATGTACTGCTCTTTGTAGGTGATCTTCAGAAGTAGCCAATATTACTTGATCATCTGCATACATTAATGTGTTGAGGGGTCGACCATCAATCATAAAGTGTGATTTGATTGGTTTTGCCATAATTTTATGATTTCATTCATATATAAATTAAATAGAAGAGGGGAAAGTGGACAACCTTGTTTTACACCTTGGGATATTAGTATATCTGATTTGCTGATTTGATTATTTATTTTTATTCGAATTCGTGTGTTATGAGACATGCTTTGAATCGCTTGAATTAAATGCTTGGGTATTCCTGCATTATGTAAGATATCCCATAATTTTATTCTGTTTACTGTGTCGAAGGCTTTATGATAATCATTGAATATCATAAAAGTTGGTATATTAAATTCTCTATGTTTTTCTATGATTTGTGCTAACGTAAAGACACTATCTATACAGGATCTGTTGGGTCTGAAACCATTTTGTTCTTCTAGGATAATTGCGTCAGAAATTGTGTTTAATCTGTTGGTAATTATTTTTGCATAAAAATTGTTTATAGTTTATTAAATAATATGCATGTAAATAATCATTAATATTAATAATTGTTAATTATTTTTTCAGGTCAGAGAACCAGATGACATGCTGAATCAAAAAGACAAAATTTCTGTATGTTTTTGTATTTTCTCTTTAAAAATTAAGTTTTAAAATAAATTGAGAATTAATTAAGTTGACTGAGGTCCAGAAACATGTACACAAAATTTTACACTTATAGTCTTAAGCCACTGATGCACTAAGCACTTTTCAACCATTTATAACAACATTTCGTACCATTTGAACCATTTTGAAAACATTATTACGATTTTTAAATATTTATAAATTATGCGAATATTGTGCATCGAGTTCTAAATACGCGGAAATGCTTCATGTAACATCCGCTCGGTGGCTCTTAAAATTGGAGTTACCAACATTTTAAAGTAATCTCAAACCATATTTAATGTTAGTGTACGTAAAATTGTTTTATAGTTTATTAAATAATATGCATGTAAATTGTTTTGTTAGGTTAGGAAATGGGAATTTTGTTTACGTCCATTTTTTTATCATTGGGAATAAAGAATATGCATGTAAATTGTTTTCTTAGGTTAGGAAATGGCAAGTTAGTTTACGTCCATTTTTTCCTTAGCATTTGGAAATTTACTCCCAAAGTTGCTAACGCCAACTACAGAGCCATTTACCGGAAGCTACATAAACCATTAGAGCAACCCCGCAATTCGCGCATGCGTACTGCGATTCTGTGGAACTTGGAATAATTCGTGTGCACGCATTTCTGGACCATTTCAATAATTCTATCTCTCATCCTTATGGTCCAAATTTCATTCAAATCCCTATTTCCATCTCTTCATTATTTTCATATGTTTCCCAGATTACCATAATTCCAGTCATTTTAAATTATACATAATCACACCTTGCGAAGAAGAGGGTCACAAGTATAAAAATGTCAAAACATATTTCTTTATGACCACAAATCACGTGCAAGAAAATGGGGACAGGATAAAATTTTGTCCATATAAAAACATATTTATTATACCTTTTCAAAACTTTTATTGTTAATAACTCGGAACTAACCTTTTTACACTTGTGGCCTTCTTCCCAAAGTGTGATATATAGGAATTTTTTTTCAGAATGTCATAAGGTAAGACGGTAGGCCTAAATTTGAAAAAAAAAATGTTCTTTTCATAATTGGATGGTCTTCGTTTCTGAACATTTCTGTATATTATTTTTTAATGTAACGCCAATTATAAGTCCGCTAATTAATTTTTTTAACTTGACAGCTGTCGGACTGATTTGCTTTAAACCTAGTTTTCTCGGAAGTGAAAATTTTCGAAATATTGCATGAATATTTAGATAAAAAAATTTGACTGATGTTCAGTGGTCTTTACAAACCTAATTTAATATACTGTAAAAATTTCATTACAATCCATCCAGTAGTTCCTGAGAAAATTGGTCTCAGATTCACATGTTTTAACATTGATGGTATAGGGCCTACCGTCTCACCTTAATTGTGTAATGCGGCAGCAGAGAAAAAATTAGTGGTAAGTAAGGCCAACACGCACACACTATTGAGTAATACTAAGAAATTGGGACTGGAAGTAAGTATTAATAAAACTAAATATATGGTCAAACATAGAAATATATTATATAATGGAAATGGACAGCTAATAAGAAATGAGGAAATTTTTGAGGAAGTGGCTGAATTCAAATACCTAGGAACAATAATTACAAATAGGAATGAGATGCACAAGGAAATTAAGCATAGACTCAATTCTGGAAATGCGTGCTATTATGCATTACAGAAACTCTTGACTTCCCAACTCCTTTCAAAAAATGCTAAACTGAAAATATATAAAACTATTATTCTAGCAGTTATATTATATGGATGCGAAACATGGACTCTTACTTCAAGGGAGGAAAGGAGATTACGAGTATTTGAGAA
Organism: Diploptera punctata; assembly: GCA_030220185.1. Classification (NCBI taxonomy): domain Eukaryota; kingdom Metazoa; phylum Arthropoda; class Insecta; order Blattodea; family Blaberidae; genus Diploptera; species Diploptera punctata. Next base: position 37,499 of record JASPKZ010006050.1, read on the forward strand.
TTAAGTTCTTAGGAAAATTTTTGGACCAAAGAGAGATGAACAGACAGGTGAATGGAGAAGACTGAATAACAATGAAATACATGGTATTTATAGGAAGCCAGATATAATAAGAACAGTTAAGTCTGGTAGACTGCGATGGGCAGGACATGTGGCCCGAATGGGGAATGAAAGGCGTGCGTGGAAGCTTCTTGTTGGAAAACCCGAGGGAAAACACCCAGTTGGTAGACCGAGAATGAGATGGGAGAATAATATTAGTTATTATTTGAGGGAAGTAGATTATACAGGGAATGATTGGAAGACATTAGCTCAGGATATGGATGTATAGAGAGCTTATGTCCGCGCGGCCGCGAACTCTACGGGTTCGATAGTGCCAGTGAGTTAGTTAGGTATTCTATACAGTTCTGTATGATCCACTCACTTTAGTATATGGTTAATCTAAAAAAGGTAAAATAGACTTATTCTTGATAGCAGGAGGACGTGTGTTCAATCACTGTGACCGCCGCTGCCCTTCCAAGGCTTAACATTATACAAGACCTAAAAATTTTATTTCAATTCGCCTCATTTCATTCCTTTAATCCTCCCTTCTTTAACCTTAGCCTATTTTTTCTTGTTGTGTTTCATTTCCATCTGATTTTTTAAAAATTTATTTACAGCATGTTCCATCACATGTTACTCAATGCCCAAGTGTTGTTTGCATACAAATTTATTAGGCCATTCGTTAAGCAACACTTCTATAACAACACAAAAGATATTTGTTCTACTTTTCACATTACGAACTTCATTTAGGCCTATAGTTTCTTGCCAAATCCTTGAAAGACGGCGCCCTCTATCTGCAGCGCCATTTTTGGATATATCTCTCACCTGATCGATCTAGAGCTTTCCTGGATATCAACACTTGATTGAAATCGAATGCCTCGTTGAGGTTCTTTGATCTTTGAGAACAAGTTATAGTCACAAGGGCACATGTCTGATAATTTGGTGGATGTTTGAGTACTTCCCAATTCCACCTTCTAAACAAATTCTACTGAACATCTTTTTAGGGCGGTGTTAGTTATTGAATGTGAGAAACAGTGAGTGTATTCACATAATATTGCTATTTCGAGACTCTCAGTATTACAGATGTACAAAGCAAGACTCCTTCAACAACATACTACAAGATTACAATGGTCACCACTAGGATCGCTGGTTTGATGATGTACTATTGGGCGATACTAAGGGCCACACACTATTGAGTAACACTAAGTATTGGGACTGGAAGTAAAAATCAATAAAATCAAATATATGTTCACACATAGAAATGCATAATATTATGGAAATAAGCAACTAAAGGGAATAGAGGGAATTTTGAAGAAGTGGCTGAATTCAAATGCCTAGGAACAATAATCACAAATAGGAATGATGTACACAAAGAAATAAACATAGGTTCAATTCTAGAAATGCGTGCTATTACGGATTACAGGGACTGTTGGCGTCCCAACTCCTTTCAAAAAACGTTAAACTAAAAATATATAAAACTTATTCTCCCAGTTATATTATATGGATGCGAAACATGGACTTTTACTTTAAGAAATGAAAGAATATTATGAGTATTTGAGAATAAAGTTCTTAGGAAAATATATGGGTCAAAAAGAGATGAATAGACAGGTGAATGGAGAAAACTTCATAATAGGATCTACATGCTATGTAGAGGAAGTAGATATAATAAGAACAGTTAAGTCTCGTAGGCTGAGATGGGCAAGACATGTTGTACGAATGGTAAACGAGAGAGGTAGATGGAAGCTTGTCGTAGAAAAACCAGAAGGAAAAAGACCAGTTGGAAGAACGAGAGTGAGGTGGGAGAATAACATTATCCATGATTTGAGAGAAGTAGATTATACAGGGATGTTTGGAAAATTATTGCTCACGATAGGAAATCGTGGTTAATTGTTATTCTCCCACCTCATTCTTGGCTTCACTATAGGGCGCCTTCCCTCTGGTTTTCCTCAAAGGAGTTTTTATGCCTCTCTTTCATTCCCATAACCAGATGTCCTGTCCATCGCACTGAACTGTTTTTTATTATATCTCGTTTTCCCACAGAGATCATGTAATTCGCTGTTAAATAGTCTTCTCCATTCGCTTGAACCAAATAGTGTAAATCAGGAGTATGGGTTACGCTCTGCCAGCTCATGGGTGAGCTCACACAAACTCTACCGCACTGACAACATGTAAGAGGAAATACAAACCAGTTCAGTGCTGCATCTTTCAAAATGTGCGTGCTATTATACAAATGTACTGTATGTTTTGTACCACTGATCAGACGTTCTTTATGTGTGCAACTAAGGATCCAACATTTTACATGAAAAAAGTGCGCTTACACTATCTAGACCATGAACGCCGCAACTATGGCTCGCGTGCCGGATTCGGCCCTCTATCACTTCCTGTCCGGCCCCTGCAGGCCTGTACCATTCTAATAAATTAAAATATGCTAAGGGTAGGTCTATAACATTAGTCTATTTTTATTGGAACAAGAACTTGTGAAATATGTTATAACAACATAACAACAAAAGTAACACACGCTTATAATAATAATATAATAATAATAATAATAATAATAATAATAATAATAATAATAATAATAATAATAATAATAATAATAATAATAATAATAATAATAATAATAATAATAATAATAATAATTAAAATAATAATAATAAATAATATAATTAAAATAATAATAATAATTTCATAGTAATAGTAATAATAATACAAAATAATAATAATAATCAAATAATAATAATTAAAATAGGTAAAGTGATCCCACAGGAGGCCCTTGGGGAAGTAGGAGGTTAAGGCTCCCACTTTTTCTAGACAATCGGCACTTTAATGTCAGCCGGTTTGTCAGCCCTGCGTGACGGCCGCCTTTACCCCAGAACAAGCGTCTGGTACTCATTTAGTTAGAGGCTGAGTACGACCCACAGGGTCATAGTGCCGCCAGAGGGTTTGGGTCAGTTTAAAAATCCTGACTCCAACGGGACTTGAACCCTCGACCCTCCGGCTTGTAGCTCAGTGCCTTAACCACTATGCATCGGCGTGCCCCAATAATTAAAATAATAATAATAATAATAATAAACAAAATAATAATAATAAAATAATAATAATAATACAAAAATAATAATAATACTTAAAATAATAATAATCCAAATAATAATACTACATAATAATAATAATCTTAATAAATACGAATAAAATCATAACATCAAACTAATAATAATAAATAATAATACTCCCTCCTCCTCCCCCTGCCATTCCTCCCCACTGCCCTCCTCCTCCCCCTGCCCTCCTCCTCCCCTCCCTCCCTCCCCCTCCCCTCCTCCTCGTCCTCCTCCCCTCCTCTCCTCTCCTCCTCCCCCTCCCGCCCTCCTCCTCTGCTCCTCCTCCTCCCTTCTTCCCTCCTCCGCCCCCTCCTCCTCCTCCTCCCTCCTCCCCTCCCCTACCTCTCTCCCCCTCTCCCCCTCTCCCTCTCGTCCTACTACTCCCCCTCCCTCCTCCTCCTCCTCCTCATCTCCTCGTCCTCCTCCCCTCCTATAAGAATACAAAAAACCTAATTCAAAACGTAGAACATCTCCTTTATAATTGTGAATTGCAGCAGCATTCCTAGAAATATTGAAAGATAAATCCGCAAAGGCGAGGAACATGGCCTGTGACCTAATACATAAATATTTAAGACATTAAAAAAAAACATAGAGTACGAAAAGATGATTAACAAGTGACGAAGATAAAAAAACATGTAAAAATACCAATATGAGATGTTATGTAATGTATGTTATCTGATTTTTATATTTGTTATTTATCAATGTAATATTACTATGTATGGGGGGGCATGCTGAAAAAAAAATTATTAATAATAATAATAATAATATATAAATAATAATAGTAATAATAGTAATAATAATAGTAAATAATAGTATAATCATAATATGATAATAATAAACAATAACAATAACAACAATAACAATAATAACAATAACATAATAACACTAATAATATACTCATCATCATCATCATCATCATCATTTCCGCTTCATGCAGCTGCCGCCGTCTTCCGGAACCAAACGCCATTCCTCTCTATCCATCCCTTGACACATCTTCCTCCATCTCCTCTGATATTCATAGCTACTACTTGTACCCCTTTCTAATCATATACTAATAATACTCCTAATATCATAAACAATAATAATAAAATACTCCTAATAATAATCTAAAATAATAATAATACTAAATAATAATAATACTAATCCTTCATCATAAAATAATAATAATAATAATAATAATCATCTAATAATAATAATAATAATAGACACAGGTCTCGGCCAATTAATGTTTTTCCCATCGATTTCCTAATAGCCAATTTTGTGGGTGCATCCTATCTCCTGTCTTAGATTTTCTCCTTCATTTATAAATATATTCCCTGACCCGGGAAGTTTTAGGTCTTCCTCTGCCTTATTTTTCCCTCAGGTTTCCTTTCAAAACATATTTTTGCTAGCCGATCCTCTTCCTTCGCTGGACGTGTGTCCGTACCATCTTAATTGCTGAGTTTTTATATAATCTAAAAATTGTGTCTTCATCTTCATTTTGTCCCCTTATAACTGAGTTTTTTAATTTAATTTTTTCTTTTCTTGAGTTCTTGTGCCCTTCGTATAAATCCATTTCCGTTGCCACATATACTTATTTGTTTTTGTTGTTAATGGCCAAAGTTCTGCCTCCGTACGTCAATGGTGCCTTTTAACATTGTTTGATAGAGATTCATTTTATTTTTATTACTTATTACTCATTTTTTATAATAATAAAATCATATCCTCAACTCATGTCCAACTTAGGGGTCGGTCGAGGGATGAGATGAGATGAGCCCCTATATATAGAGGTCTGTGAAGGTTTAAAAATTAGTTTAACACGAATATTCAATGGGTGGTTGTCAAAACTTTAACTGAAATCGGTCCTGTGTTTTGAAGATCACAGGGTATTA